>VDFB02253750.1:0-28124 GCA_007258455.2 Sequoia sempervirens | reverse complement strand
TGAACTATGGTTTTGAATTAGTCTTAGGAAGTGGCTAGGAGGAACTCTCACTGCCTGTTGAATTTGTCTTAGGATTTAGTTTTTGCTTCCTTTTCCCTTTAGATGACTAAGCTACTAGTGCTTGGTTCTTAGATCCTATGAGAGCATCCAACTATGATATCTTGGTGTGCTCTTGTGTCAACCTATTTTAGAACACCTCAAAATGAGGCATGGTAAAGTGGTTGCCCAATGCATCCATGGTGGAATAAAACATCAAAGATAATATCTAAAACTGACCTCGAAGCTTAGAAAGAATTAGGTAAATACACTCCTCATCTATTTTTTTCTTACCACAACCCTGTAACAATGACCTCTGTGATTTAAACTTCATCAAAAAATCCTCAATGGTAGGATATGAATCAGGTACTAAGGAAGCTAGTTCGGCCTCAAATTGAAGTGCTCAAAACTGATTAATGGTGCCAAATAGAGTTTCAAACTTCAACCACAGCTTGAGGAGTTGCACAACCCTCTAGATGGAATAGAAGACTATCTGAAATATGCAAGAATAGTAAACCCATGGCCTCATCCATTCTATTTTTGTGCTAAAATATCTTAAATTTCCATGTCAACTAAGGTTGAACATCATCCAAACGACCATAACCCTTTTTGACATGAGAATACGGTCATATGTACCTTCCCTAGAATGTGATAATTGTCCGGATGGAGGCACTTTCGATAGAAGATAGATGCATACATAATGAATGAGTTTTAGAATTTTTTATGAAAGGAGGGTTTCTGGTTTTACGATTATGAAATTATAGAAAGCAGAAAAAGTCCCCACCTGGAGACCAAACCCTCCCGATTTTCTGGAGATTTTAAAATTTGAAGAAACTAGAAAAAGAAAAATAATGCTTGGGAAAATGCTTTGTGTGCTTGGTATATTTCACGATCAAGAATAAATTCTGAATATGGAAAGAGCATAGAACCACCTTTATTTTGTTGTTTACTCGAAACAAAGTCGGTATAAAATTTATGCCACGAAAGTTCACAAAAGCATGTTCACAAGCTTTGATAGGCGGCGGCAGCAAAATAGAAAAATAAAGAAATCTAACCTCTACCATCAGATCAGGCTCAGAACCAGCTTTCCGATGCCTTTTTTTTTTGAAAAATAGAGCCCGAATGACCATTTTACGCTCGATTTACCCAAAGAGGTAAAAAAAAAGCTTGAAAAAGGGGCCCTGGTGGCTCCCTAGTTGCTCTGCTCGGCCTGGCGGCGGTTGGGTGGCGCTCCACCAATGGAAGATTGATAGTGCTCCGGTGGTGGGTTGGTGGCCAACTAGTGGCTGGCTGCCAGTGGCAGGCTAGCGGTGCACCGACTGCAAAACGGTGGCCGCTCAAACTAGTGGCCACTTGCTGGCATGCCACAAGATATGTGGTAAGCGCTTTTTTCAAGCATTTTGTTTTATTTTTTAAAATTTTTTAAATTTTTTTTCAAATTTTTGCATCGATCTGCATGCCTTGGGGTCTATACAGCCTTGGGGCAAAAAAAATTTGCCTTCTGAGCCAATTGCACTGAAACTGGGCAAATTTTATATCAAAAAACTTGGAAATGACCTCCTGAGTGCAACTGTGAGGTCAGTTTGGTCTCAAACCGCACCAAATAAAAAGTAGTCCTTGGATCAAAAAATGAAAACCCCAAACCCTTAAAGCTCCAAAAATCCTTTAAAACATGAACAGGAGAGCAACAGGTCTGGAGCTCTGATACCATGTAGAAGTTATGAAAGCCAACTTCACAGAACCCAAAGATCACTTGCATGCAAATAACTTGTCATAGAAAGAAGAGATGGAGACAAAAAAGCAAAGGTGTTGTACAAGCTTCAAGAGGGACTGCATTAACTGAATGAATTAATACAAAGTGATCAATCCTTATGAAGGAGATCAAGAAACCCTAATGTGAAACCTAAAAGGGATGCATTTAATAATTAGAATAATTATTAAATTCCTACAAAGTGAAAACTAAGTTTATCTTGAGATAAATATAAAAGGTAACTTAATTAAAATAATTAAGTAATAAACCTTTTACTCTAACAAGGATGCCATTTAATTGCAATCCTAAACATTATTTTATGTATCTCCTAATTCCTTGGAAAGTGTTCCCCAACACTAGGATTAGAAAAGAATTAAATTCGAATGAAATGAACATGTAAATTGACCTTTGTAATTAATTATAAATGATTAGGAACATGTGGGGATGCTTAGAAGATACTCTAAAAAATAGAAGACACATGGGGCACCACATGGAAGTTGGAACTCACCTTGGTTAAGTTAGCTGTTTGGAGAAAAGATAGCACTTAGTGTAATGCATGTAAAGATCCTAGAAGTTAGGGATTGATGTTTACATGCATGCAGTTCAATTTAGTTTAGTTCAATTCAGTTTAACTCAGTTTGGTTTAGTTATCTTTAGTTGCATGTAGTTAGTTTTAGTTGAATGCTAGTTGACTTCAGTTGACTTGGAATGCATGACTAACGACTTGAGTTGTATGAAAGATAACATGTGATACATTCAGTTAAGTGGGGATGATCAATCATGCATCTTGTTTGCATGAATTGATGGAGTGATATGTTTCAGTTAACAAAGATTGACTTGGACCCACCTTGGGTGCCCAAGTTGACATCTTGGTGTTAACACTTTTTCATGATAAGATATTTTATAAGGATGAGTTAAGTGGGCCCATTCTTGGGCACCAACTTTGAGGAGAAGCTTACAAGATATCTTTGTAATCAACGTTGAGTTAGGACTTCAATTTTGGATGCCCAAATTGATGAAGGACTTGCTTTGACATTGTTTTTCACTGAAGAACTCCACTTGCAAAGAACAGTCGTAGGTTTTGTGAGATAAGCTTTTTGCTTTGTAATTGTAAACTCTTTGGATTTTACAAGGCTCATTATTGTCTATAAATTACAGCAAGTTGAAGAGAGTTTTATCAAATTTTATTGCAGGTTGTGAAGAAGAATTGTTGAAGGAAAAAGAAGCATCTCAAGCAAGGACTGATAAAGAATTATTTTAATCTTGTTTTGAGGTTAAATAATACAAGAACTATTGATTCGGGTGGTGGATTTTTTCCCCAAAAGGGTTTCTCCACGATATATGCTAGTCACTTCTATCTTCTAGTCTTATTCTTCTACAATCTTCTATCTACTTCTACAAATGGTAAAATGAATCTAAACAGATAATCATCCACAAAGAATCTGTAACAAAGAAAACTTATTTTGATCTATAGTATAATATTTTTTTTAAAGTATTAAGCTACATAATTACCTCCATTCTCAAGATTTCGTATTAGAGCTAACAATTTTGGCAGAGTTTGGGATGCCTTTCTCTTAAAAGTTTTGAAGGTTTTTTGGCTATAGTGGGAGCTTTTACTATTGTGTTTTTTCTGATTTTGGAAAATAATTTTGTTACAATGAGTTTTAATTCTCATTTAGATATTGAAAGATTCAATGGATCTAATAATGAGATGTGGAAACTAAAAATAGAGGATCTCCTTAAAGAGAGAGATCAGTGGTTAGCTATTGGTAATGAGACAAAGTCACCTACAACAATGTATGATGAGGATTGGGCTAAGCTTGATAATAAGGCAAGAGGGACCATAAGATTATGTCTTGTTGATGATGTTCTCTTGAATTTTTTAGAAGAAACTACCACATATAAGTTATGGAAGAGAATAGGTGATATCTATCAAACCAAAAGTCTTACTAATAAGTTGTATCTGAAAAGGAAGTTGTATTCTTTAAAGATGAAAGATGGTGGTTCTATTGTAAATAATTTGAATGCTTTTAATTTGATTCTAAGTCAACTAGAATTTGATGTAAAGCTAGAGATGAAGATAAATGCATTTTTGTTACTTTGTTCTTTACCAAATCTTGGGAAAATCTAATTGTTGCTATAAGTGGTAGTGGTGCAGATCCCAAGATGGACAATATAATTCCTACTCTTCCTATCAGAGGAGATGAGGAGGAAGTCTAAAATGGAAATCCAAGTTGCCTTGTTTGTAAAAAGTAGGCCTGAGAAAAAGGGACCTAAGGGAGACAAAGGAAAGGAAAGGAGTAAAATCGAAGGATAGATAAGGTGATAAGAGATGTTGGAACTATGGGAAAATGTGAAGAAGGATTGTAAGAACAAGAAAAATAGTTCGGATTCTCTTACAAAGGAATCCTCAAATGATGGTAATCATGAATTGATCATTTCATGTAAAAATGTTAGTGATGACTCTTTTCTTGATGTTAAAGAGTGATCTTCATGAAGAGGATGGTAGTCATGATGCCATGTGTAGATTGTACCATGGTTCAGTGGGAGTTGTTGGTAGTGACGTGGATGCATCATTAGTAAGGTTATCTTTATGTGATTGGGGATATGATTTTTCTTGCTTTAGATTGGTTTCTATTATGTCATGGTTTACTCTTGATATGCATTTAGAGTTTGGCATGGTACTTTTTCTTTTGAGACTAGGATGTTTATGTATGTTATGATGCATTTGATCTCCTTGGAGGAGATGGTTAGATCATGTTGTCATGTTTATGTTCTTGATTCATGATTGGAGCTTTGACATTGATCTTGTGTAGTTCTCTTATGTATTGGGTACATTAATCATTTGCTTGATTACTTCATGATAGTGCTATGTTTCATTTGGAGTTTGGCATGGATTGGTTGGTTATAGGTCCTCATGGATACTTGGAGAAATAGGTGAGGCTTGAGTTATCTTATGGTAAGAGATAAATGTTTGAATGGTTACTTGTAAGAAAATATTTTTCAACAGTAAAGAATGAGAATCCTACACCTTGGTTGAACGTGAGTTCAACTTTTCAGCGGTTTCACATACCTCAAGAGGAGGTTTGATTCTGAGGATACTTCATAAAAAGGTATTGGTTTTAATTGCAGAATGTTAAACTTGAATGTGATAGCTAAGAGTGCTATTTGTTTAGCCAAAAATCACATGTATCATGCCGTTACTAAGCATGTTGATATTCAATATCACTTTGTGTGAGAAATGGTTGAGAGTGGGAAGGTATTAATTGAGAAAGTTGACACTTTGATTAATGTTGCAGATTATCTTACAAAAACACTTCCTAGAGATAAGTTCTCTTGGTTTTGAGTATTAATCATTTGCTTGGAGCTTCATGAATATGCAGGTTGCATTTGAAGTTGGCATGTATTGATTAGTTGGTGCAGGAAGGCCATTGGCCTTGGGTCCTATACTTGATTTATAATAATGATTCCTTGTTTAGAATAATTGCAATGTATAATGTCAAGTGGGAGAATGTTGGGAATAGGATGCTATTTAATTGCAATCCTAAACATTATTTCATGTATCTCCTAAGTCCTTGGAAAGTGTTCCCTAACACTAGGATTAGAAAGAGATTAAATTTGAATGAAATAAATATGTAAATTGACATTTTTAATTAATTATAAATGATAGGAACATGTGGGGACACCCAAGAAGAGATCCTACAAAATGGGCGCACATGGGGCACCCACATGGAAGGTGGAACTCACCTTGAGTTAAGTTAATTGTTTGGAGAAAGATAACACTTATAATTCATGTAAAGATCCTAGAAGTTAGGGATTGATGCTTACATGCATGAAGTTCAGTTTAGTTTAGTTCAGTTTAGTATTAGTTCATTTCAGCTTAGTTTAGTTTAGTTTAGTTTAGTTCAATTATCTTCAGTTGAATGCTAGTTGACTTCAGTTGACTTGGAATGCATGACTAATGACTTGAGTTGCATGATAGATAATAGGTGATACATTCAGTTAAGTGGGGATGATCACTCATGCATCTTGTTTGCATGAATTGATGGAGAGATATGTTTTAGTTAACAAAGATTGACTTGGACCCACCTTGGGTGCCCAAGTTGGCATCTTGGAGTTAACACTTTTGCATGATAAGATATTTTATAAGGCTGAGTTAAGTGGGACCATTCTTGGGAACCAAATTTGAGGAGAAGCTTACAAGATATCTTTGTAATCAATGTTGAGTTAGGACTTCAATTTTGGATGCCCAAATTGATGAAGGACTTGGTTTGGCATTATTTTTCATGGTAGAAGTCTACTTTCAAAGAATAGGAATACGTTTTTTGAGATAAGCTTTGTGCTTTGTAATTGTAAACTCTTTGGAATTTACAAGGCTCATTATTGTCTATAAATTGCAGCAAGTTGAAGAGAGTATTATCAGATTTTATTGTAGGTTGTGAAGAAGAATTATTGAAGGAAAAAGAAGCATCTCAAGCAAGGATTGATAAAGAATTATTTTAATCTTTTTCTAAGGTTAATTAATACAATCACTATTGATTTTGGTGGTGGGGTTTTTTCCCGAAATGGTTTCTCCACGGTATATGTTGTGTCACTTCTATCTTTTGGTCTTATTATTCTACAATATTTTTTCTACTTCTACAAATGGTGAAATGAATCTAAGCAGATAATTGTCCACAAATAATCTATAACAAATAACACTTATTTAGATCTACAGTATAATAGTTTTCACAAAGTATTAAGCTACATAATTGCCTCCATTTTCAACAATTGTGACATCAATGACAACACAAAAGTTGCATAATGATATGTTATTCTTCATTCTTCCAACACATACTATCACACAAGAGTCACCAGATGTTAGCATGATATAAGGAAAAATAAGCTATAAGACCAAACCCAAAATTGCAAAACAAACCAAAATTTTCAAATAAAACCAAAAATACAATGCCCCTAGATTAGGCTCCCTAGGGGAGTTGTTTGTGAGTGTAGCTCACAAAGGTAGTTAGGTAGTAGGATTACCCTTTCAAGTTTTAGGCACTTGTAGCATATCCCCTTATGTTGATAAACATAACCTATACCATTACTTCTTTCTTATGTTCTAGCATATGGCTGGAATACACCCTCCATTACACTGTGAGATGATAGTCATAGCTACATAGTTATTTGTGGATCCATGTCCACCATACATCAAAATTTTCTTCCTATTTCCACACCCCATCTCATCATCTTCAACATATTTCACCCACTTTCCAAATAGCCCTCATTGCTGCATCTTTCCTATTCATTTTTCATTCCCCTCAAACAATAATCAGTTCCATCATTAGTATGCAAAAAATTTGAGAAATTAAAAATGGTGTTTACAAATTTTCTCATCTTTGCTACACTATGTTGTTTGGCTTCCATAGAGCTCTCCATTTCAATTATGGCATATTCATGAAAAGAATCTTCAATTGTATCCAAGGGGTTTGAAAATTGAGATATTACCTCACCATTGGTGGTTGCACTATTTATCTCACCTCCTGTCAGTTCAAGCTATTCTTTATCAATGACCTCCATTTCAAGAGCCAAATCATCTTCTACATTCCCTTATGTTTTCTCCACACTCTGTTTGCACAGATACGTGCCCATGTATTCATCTTGACAGTGTTATTTTGAATTCTCCAGTATTTCTACATCCTTCGTAATACTAGTAGCAGCCCCAACTTCATAGTCATCTGTGTTAACACATGTTGTTGGCTATTAGGTACCTGCAAATCAACACTATTTTCACCCATGCAACATTGAAGAAAATGAAGGTTCACCTCCTTGGTTACTGCCGCAACTTCCTTCAATTCCCTTCCCTTAATAAACTCTTTACCTCTTATCAACATCACCTTACTACTACTACTATGACTACCCTCTTTAGGTTCATGCAAAGGCAACAAGGTATGTTTGAGACCATCCTTCTCAAAAGTGTATGTATTTTTTCTTCCATCATGTATGGAATTTTTGTCAAACTACCAAGGTCTACCAAGTAGGACGTGACACACATCCATAGGCATGATATCACACACAACACTATCCTTATAGCTTCCTATCTAAAATTTAGCCATGCTTATTGACCAAAAATTGATGACCTTTTGTAACCAAAAAGATTTATATGGTGTAGGATGTTTATTCTTGTTAAGATCTAGCTTATCCACCATTTTAATAGCAACAATATTATCTGATGTAGGAGCATCCATGACAATTGGCAATCTTGTGTCAATCAAAAAGAGGTTAATTTTGTTAAGCATTTTTGGATTTTGGAATAAGTCAATTTGGTTTTGAATTTCATGTTGAGGGGTGAAAAATGATTTATCTTTGAATAATTAAAATTTCCAAATAAATTCCCTTTGCGCATTGACAAGTTGACTAGTGGGGTGATAAAGCAAGAAAAAATAGTTTAAATCTTTAATTACAAATTATCTAAAAGAAGCTTATTAACATGTTGGATTTTTGAAATGATGGAGTTAAGAAAACTTCATCATGATCCCTAAAATGTAGGGACTAGGGAAGTGGGTTCCCAAGCCTGCTTTTGTCTTCTTTCCTTTTTAGGAGTCAAAAAGGAGGGAATTAAAATTGAAAAATCCTATATTTTGTGGGGCTGCTGGAAATGGGTTTTCAATGATTTTAAATTAATTTTTTAAGGTTTGAATGTTCACCAAGAAGTGATGGTGTACCATATTAGAGGGGACCAAATTAAGCATATGAATTTAATTTCATGATAGGAGTAAAATAGGGAAAAACCCATTCTTCAACAATGAATGTTTGAAAAGGAAAAGAAGGATACAGGAAAAGGAAGGCATAGAATTCTTTGTGAGGATGTTTTTGGAGTGTTGTTGCAGGTTGGGACTGATTTAAAGTAGTCCATTGAAGTTTTATATCAATAGATTGAAGTTACAAGAGTTGCAAGTGGAATTATGGTGTTGCAAGTGAGATAGTTTGCAAGAGCTCACATATTTAAACATAGATTGTATTTGAATGTTTCCATGTGCATATCAGATTTTTATATGAGTATTATCTACTGTTAATTAGTCCATTGATGACTAAAAATTCATTGAGTTTCTTATGCAAACAATTTGTTGAGTCTAACTTGCAATATCCTTATTTAGTTTTAGCTATTGTTGTTAGGGTTTTAGAGAGGGATTAGAGTTTATGAATTCCTCTCTACATTAGTGGTATTAGAGTAGAAAGACCCTGTATGTGTGTAAATAGACCATCGAAGAGAGGCAATTTACACTAGGGCCTATGTGTTGTGGGTGTTCGAGAAAATGAATGGGAGAGGAGCCCATCATGGTAGAGGTAGAGGAAGAGAAAGAATGGAAATTTTTTTCCACGATGATGATTTTGGAGCTTTGAGAAGAAAAGTGGAAACGATTCAATAAGAAATAAGAAGAGGTTTTGCATAGAGAAGGAAACTAGAGAGTGATGAGGAAGAAGAAGCTCTAGAGAATGCGGTCCAAAAAACTGAGCAGAGAGAAGAAGTTGCAACAATTGCCAATAATATGTTGTTGAGAGTCTTATAAAAAATGGAAGGAGGTGAAGTTTTGATGACAAGAAGAGTATCGATAAATGAAGAAAATGGACTTGCACAAAGGAAAATATTGTTTAAGACCAGATGCAAGTGTGAAGGGAAGACATGTAATATTATGATTGAAAGTGTAAGTACAAACAACCTTGTGTTAGAAGAAATGGTGAATAAATTGTAGCTAGAGAGAAAGAAACACTTGAATCCATACTAGTTAGCATGGGTAAAAGATGACAAGAAGCTTTATATTAGTGAACAATGTGAGGTAAAATTTAAGATATGAGGCTATTTTGATGAAGTTTGATGTGATATTCTTCTAAATGATGCTTGTCATATTTTACTGGGAAGACCTTGGCAATATGATAGGAGGGCTATGCACGATGGCCATGCCAATACATACACAATAACCAAGGATGGAGTGAAGCATAAGTTGAAGCCTCTAAAGGAAGATTTAGTGCAAGTTTACAAAAATGAAAGAGTTTGTTTGGTTGATGCAAGGAATTTATTAGAAGGCATGAAGCATGAGATTTTTTTTTTCTTCGATTCCCAAAACTAACAATGAAAATGTTGTAGAAGTGAGAGGAAAGTGAGGTGACAAAACCCTATGTGTGTGTCATATGGTGAGAAGCACCAGAATCTAGAATCCAAGTGGATCCTAAAGGCAAGGCTTTTGCAGAAAGAGCATGACCTTTCCATGTGGGTTGGGAAGGAGATTGAGGTGAGGTGACATTATGTTGTTGCATGGATTCCTCTAAAGCCTCTAATTGTTTCCAACACTTGGAAACTGGATGTCCTTCCTTGCCACAAAAACTGCAAGGATCACCTGATTTCTTCTTAATCTTGGAGGAAGACTCGCCAGACTTCGAGGATTTTCCCTATTTAGAATTGAACTATGGTTTTGAATTAGTCTTAGGAAGTGGCTAGGAGGAACTCTCACTGCCTGTTGAATTTGTCTTAGGATTTAGTTTTTGCTTCCTTTTCCCTTTAGATGACTAAGCTACTAGTGCTTGGTTCTTAGATCCTATGAGAGCATCCAACTATGATATCTTGGTGTGCTCTTGTGTCAACCTATTTTAGAACACCTCAAAATGAGGCATGGTAAAGTGGTTGCCCAATGCATCCATGGTGGAATAAAACATCAAAGATAATATCTAAAACTGACCTCGAAGCTTAGAAAGAATTAGGTAAATACACTCCTCATCTATTTTTTTCTTACCACAACCCTGTAACAATGACCTCTGTGATTTAAACTTCATCAAAAAATCCTCAATGGTAGGATATGAATCAGGTACTAAGGAAGCTAGTTCGGCCTCAAATTGAAGTGCTCAAAACTGATTAATGGTGCCAAATAGAGTTTCAAACTTCAACCACAGCTTGAGGAGTTGCACAACCCTCTAGATGGAATAGAAGACTATCTGAAATATGCAAGAATAGTAAACCCATGGCCTCATCCATTCTATTTTTGTGCTAAAATATCTTAAATTTCCATGTCAACTAAGGTTGAACATCATCCAAACATGACCATAACCCTTTTGACATGACAAGTCTGGTCATATGTGCCTTCCAAGTGTGATAATTGTGTCGGGTAAGGCGCTCAATAGAAGATGAGTCTTCCATAATGAATGAGTTTTAAATTTTTTTATGAAAGGAGGTTTTTGGTTTTCTGATGTAAATTATAGAAAGCAAGAAAAAAAATTCCCCCACAACACAAGAACCCAAACCTCAGTACAATTTTTAAAGCTGAAAAGCTAGAAAAAGAAAAATATGCTTAGGAAAATGTTTTGTGTACTTGGTATATTTCTTGATAAAATAAATTGTAGATATGGAAAGAGCATAGAACCACCTTTCCAACGCCTATTTGTTTGCACAAAACAGAGTCCAGACGCAAAAATTATGCCCTCGAAAGTGCAAAAAGCATGTTCTAGCTTTGATAGGAAAAAACAGCAGAAAAATAGGAAAAAACAGAAATCTAACCTCTACCATCAGATCAGGCTCAGAACCAGCTTTCCGATGCCTTTTTTTTTGAAAAATAGAGCCCGGATGACCATTTTACGCTCGATTTACCCAAAGAGGTAAAAAAAAGCTTGAAAAAGGGGCCCTGGTGGCTCCCTAGTTGCTCTGCTCGGCCTGGCGGCGGTTGGGTGGCGCTCCACCAATGGAAGATTGACAATGCTCCGGTGGTGGGTTGGTGGCCAACTAGTGGCTGGCTGCCAGTGGCAGGCTAGCGGTGCACTGACTACAAAACGGTGGCCGCTCAAACTAGTGGCCACTTGCTAGCATGCCACAAGATATGTGGTAAGCGCTTTTTTCAAGCATTTTGTTTTATTTTTTAAAATTTTTTAAATTTTTTTTCAAATTTTTGCATCGATCTGCATGCCTTGGGGTCTATACAGCCTTGGGGCAAAAAAAATTTGCCTTCTGAGCCAATTGCACTGAAACTGGACAAATTTTATATCAAAAAACTTGGAAATGACCTCCTGAGTGCAACTGTGAGGTCAGTTTGGTCTCAAACCGCACCAAATAAAAAAGTAGTCCTTGGATCAAAAAATGAAAACCCCAAACCCTTAAAGCTCCAAAAATCCTTTAAAACATGAACAGGAGAGCAACAGGTCTGGAGCTCTGATACCATGTAGAAGTTATGAAAGCCAACTTCACAGAACCCAAAGATCACTTGCATGCAAATAACTTGTCATAGAAAGAAGAGATGGAGACAAAAAAGCAAAGGTGTTGTACAAGCTTCAAGAGGGACTGCATTAACTGAATGAATTAATACAAAGTGATCAATCCTTATGAAGGAGATCAAGAAACCCTAATGTGAAACCTAAAAGGGATGCATTTAATAATTAGAATAATTATTAAATTCCTACAAAGTGAAAACTAAGTTTATCTTGAGATAAATATAAAAGGTAACTTAATTAAAATAATTAAGTAATAAACCTTTTACTCTAACAAGGATGCCATTTAATTGCAATCCTAAACATTATTTTATGTATCTCCTAATTCCTTGGAAAGTGTTCCCCAACACTAGGATTAGAAAGAGATTAAATTCGAATGAAATGAACATGTAAATTGACATTTGTAATTAATTATAAATGATAGGAACATGTGGGGATGCCTAAGAAGAGCTCCTAAAAAATAGGAGCACATGGGGCACCCACATGGAAGTTGGAACTCACCTTGAGTTAAGTTAACTGTTTGGAGAAAGATAATACTTCAGTAATACATGTAAAGATCCTAGAAGTTAGGGATTGATGTTTACATGCATGCAGTTCAATTTAGTTTAGTTCAATTCAGTTTAACTCAGTTTGGTTTAGTTATCTTTAGTTGCATGTAGTTAGTTTTAGTTGAATGCTAGTTGACTTCAGTTGACTTGGAATGCATGACTAACGACTTGAGTTGTATGAAAGATAACATGTGATACATTCAGTTAAGTGGGGATGATCAATCATGCATCTTGTTTGCATGAATTGATGGAGTGATATGTTTCAGTTAACAAAGATTGACTTGGACCCACCTTGGGTGCCCAAGTTGACATCTTGGTGTTAACACTTTTTCATGATAAGATATTTTATAAGGATGAGTTAAGTGGGCCCATTCTTGGGCACCAACTTTGAGGAGAAGCTTACAAGATATCTTTGTAATCAACGTTGAGTTAGGACTTCAATTTTGGATGCCCAAATTGATGAAGGACTTGCTTTGACATTGTTTTTCACTGAAGAACTCCACTTGCAAAGAACAGTCGTAGGTTTTGTGAGATAAGCTTTTTGCTTTGTAATTGTAAACTCTTTGGATTTTACAAGGCTCATTATTGTCTATAAATTACAGCAAGTTGAAGAGAGTTTTATCAAATTTTATTGCAGGTTGTGAAGAAGAATTGTTGAAGGAAAAAGAAGCATCTCAAGCAAGGACTGATAAAGAATTATTTTAATCTTGTTTTGAGGTTAAATAATACAAGAACTATTGATTCGGGTGGTGGATTTTTTCCCCAAAAGGGTTTCTCCACGATATATGCTAGTCACTTCTATCTTCTAGTCTTATTCTTCTACAATCTTCTATCTACTTCTACAAATGGTAAAATGAATCTAAACAGATAATCATCCACAAAGAATCTGTAACAAAGAAAACTTATTTTGATCTATAGTATAATATTTTTTTTAAAGTATTAAGCTACATAATTACCTCCATTCTCAAGATTTCGTATTAGAGCTAACAATTTTGGCAGAGTTTGGGATGCCTTTCTCTTAAAAGTTTTGAAGGTTTTTTGGCTATAGTGGGAGCTTTTACTATTGTGTTTTTTCTGATTTTGGAAAATAATTTTGTTACAATGAGTTTTAATTCTCATTTAGATATTGAAAGATTCAATGGATCTAATAATGAGATGTGGAAACTAAAAATAGAGGATCTCCTTAAAGAGAGAGATCAGTGGTTAGCTATTGGTAATGAGACAAAGTCACCTACAACAATGTATGATGAGGATTGGGCTAAGCTTGATAATAAGGCAAGAGGGACCATAAGATTATGTCTTGTTGATGATGTTCTCTTGAATTTTTTAGAAGAAACTACCACATATAAGTTATGGAAGAGAATAGGTGATATCTATCAAACCAAAAGTCTTACTAATAAGTTGTATCTGAAAAGGAAGTTGTATTCTTTAAAGATGAAAGATGGTGGTTCTATTGTAAATAATTTGAATGCTTTTAATTTGATTCTAAGTCAATTAGAATTTGACTTTGTTCTTTACCACAATCTTGGGAAAATCTAATTGTTGCTATAAGTGGTAGTGGTGCAGATCCAGAGATGGACAATATAATTCCTACTTTCCTACCAGAGGAGATGAGGAGGAATTTTAAAATGGAAATCCAAGATTCCTTGTTTGTAAAAGGTAGGCTTGAGAAAAAGGAACCTAAGAGAGACAAGGAAGGAAAGGGTAAGTCTGAAGGATGGAGTAAGGTAAAGTGTTGGAACTATGGGAAAATGTGAAGAAGGATTGTAAGAACAAGAAAAATAGTTCGGATTCTCTTACAAAGGAATCCTCAAATGATGGTAATCATGAATTGATCATTTCATGTAAAAATGTTAGTGATGACTCTTTTCTTGATGTTAAAGAGTGATCTTCATGAAGAGGATGGTAGTCATGATGCCATGTGTAGATTGTACCATGGTTCAGTGGGAGTTGTTGGTAGTGACGTGGATGCATCATTAGTAAGGTTATCTTTATGTGATTGGGGATATGATTTTTCTTGCTTTAGATTGGTTTCTATTATGTCATGGTTTACTCTTGATATGCATTTAGAGTTTGGCATGGTACTTTTTCTTTTGAGACTAGGATGTTTATGTATGTTATGATGCATTTGATCTCCTTGGAGGAGATGGTTAGATCATGTTGTCATGTTTATGTTCTTGATTCATGATTGGAGCTTTGACATTGATCTTGTGTAGTTCTCTTATGTATTGGGTACATTAATCATTTGCTTGATTACTTCATGATAGTGCTATGTTTCATTTGGAGTTTGGCATGGATTGGTTGGTTATAGGTCCTCATGGATACTTGGAGAAATAGGTGAGGCTTGAGTTATCTTATGGTAAGAGATAAATGTTTGAATGGTTACTTGTAAGAAAATATTTTTCAACAGTAAAGAATGAGAATCCTACACCTTGGTTGGACGTGAGTTCAACACACTCGGCGGTTTCACATGCCTCTAAAGAGGAGGTTTGGTTACAGAGACTTCGGAAAGGTATTGGTTTTAATTGCAAGTATGTTAAACTTG
This sequence comes from Sequoia sempervirens, assembly GCA_007258455.2. Lineage (NCBI taxonomy): Eukaryota > Viridiplantae > Streptophyta > Pinopsida > Cupressales > Cupressaceae > Sequoia > Sequoia sempervirens. The sequence continues at coordinate 13,018 of VDFB02253750.1, read as the reverse complement.
AATGTGATAGTTAGAGTGCTATTTGTTTAGCCAAAATCCCATGTATCATGCCCGCATCTAAGCATGTTGATATTCAATATCACTTTGTGTGAGAAATGGTTGAGAGTGGAAGGTATTAATTGAGAAAGTTGACACTTTGATTAATGTTGCAGATTATCTTACAAACCACTTCCTACAAATAAGTTCTCTTGTTTTGAGTATTAATCATTTGCTTGGAGCTTCATGATTATGCAAGTTGCATTTGAAGTTGGCATGGATTGATTAGTTAGTGTAGGAAGGCCATTGGCCTTGAGTCCTATACTTGATTTATAATAATGATTCCTTGTTTAGAATAATTGCAATGTATAATGACAAGTGGGAGAATGTTGGGAATAGGATGCTATTTAATTGCAATCCTAAACATATTTCATGCATCTCCTAAGTCCTTGGAAAGTGTTCCCCAACACTAGGATTAGAAAGAGATTAAATTTGAATAAATAAATATGTAAATTGACATTTTTAATTAATTATAAATGATAGGAACATGTGGGGACACCCAAGAAGAGATCCTACAAAATGGGCGCACATGGGGCACCCACATGGAAGGTGGAACTCACCTTGAGTTAAGTTAATTGTTTGGAGAAAGATAACACTTATAATTCATGTAAAGATCCTAGAAGTTAGGGATTGATGCTTACATGCATGAAGTTCAGTTTAGTTTAGTTCAGTTTAGTATTAGCTCATTTCAGCTTAGTTTAGTTTAGTTTAGTTTAGTTCAATTATCTTCAGTTGAATGCTAGTTGACTTCAGTTGACTTGGAATGCATGACTAATGACTTGAGTTGCATGATAGATAATAGGTGATACATTCAGTTAAGTGGGGATGATCACTCATGCATCTTGTTTGCATGAATTGATGGAGAGATATGTTTTAGTTAACAAAGATTGACTTGGACCCACCTTGGGTGCCCAAGTTGGCATCTTGGAGTTAACACTTTTGCATGATAAGATATTTTATAAGGCTGAGTTAAGTGGGACCATTCTTGGGAACCAAATTTGAGGAGAAGCTTACAAGATATCTTTGTAATCAATGTTGAGTTAGGACTTCAATTTTGGATGCCCAAATTGATGAAGGACTTGGTTTGGCATTATTTTTCATGGTAGAAGTCTACTTTCAAAGAATAGGAATACGTTTTTTGAGATAAGCTTTGTGCTTTGTAATTGTAAACTCTTTGGAATTTACAAGGCTCATTATTGTCTATAAATTGCAGCAAGTTGAAGAGAGTATTATCAGATTTTATTGTAGGTTGTGAAGAAGAATTATTGAAGGAAAAAGAAGCATCTCAAGCAAGGATTGATAAAGAATTATTGTAATCTTTTTCTAAGGTTAATTAATACAATCACTATTGATTTTGGTGGTGGGGTTTTTTCCCGAAATGGTTTCTCCACGGTATATGTTGTGTCACTTCTATCTTTTGGTCTTATTATTCTACAATATTTTTTCTACTTCTACAAATGGTGAAATGAATCTAAGCAGATAATTGTCCACAAATAATCTATAACAAATAACACTTATTTAGATCTACAGTATAATAGTTTTCACAAAGTATTAAGCTACATAATTGCCTCCATTTTCAACAATTGTGACATCAATGACAACACAAAAGTTGCATAATGATATGTTATTCTTCATTCTTCCAACACATACTATCACACAAGAGTCACCAGATGTTAGCATGATATAAGGAAAAATAAGCTATAAGACCAAACCCAAAATTGCAAAACAAACCAAAATTTTCAAATAAAACCAAAAATACAATGCCCCTAGATTAGGCTCCCTAGGGGAGTTGTTTGTGAGTGTAGCTCACAAAGGTAGTTAGGTAGTAGGATTACCCTTTCAAGTTTTAGGCACTTGTAGCATATCCCCTTATGTTGATAAACATAACCTATACCATTACTTCTTTCTTATGTTCTAGCATATGGCTGGAATACACCCTCCATTACACTGTGAGATGATAGTCATAGCTACATAGTTATTTGTGGATCCATGTCCACCATACATCAAAATTTTCTTCCTATTTCCACACCCCATCTCATCATCTTCAACATATTTCACCCACTTTCCAAATAGCCCTCATTGCTGCATCTTTCCTATTCATTTTTCATTCCCCTCAAACAATAATCAGTTCCATCATTAGTATGCAAAAAATTTGAGAAATTAAAAATGGTGTTTACAAATTTTCTCATCTTTGCTACACTATGTTGTTTGGCTTCCATAGAGCTCTCCATTTCAATTATGGCATATTCATGAAAAGAATCTTCAATTGTATCCAAGGGGTTTGAAAATTGAGATATTACCTCACCATTGGTGGTTGCACTATTTATCTCACCTCCTGTCAGTTCAAGCTATTCTTTATCAATGACCTCCATTTCAAGAGCCAAATCATCTTCTACATTCCCTTATGTTTTCTCCACACTCTGTTTGCACAGATACGTGCCCATGTATTCATCTTGACAGTGTTATTTTGAATTCTCCAGTATTTCTACATCCTTCGTAATACTAGTAGCAGCCCCAACTTCATAGTCATCTGTGTTAACACATGTTGTTGGCTATTAGGTACCTGCAAATCAACACTATTTTCACCCATGCAACATTGAAGAAAATGAAGGTTCACCTCCTTGGTTACTGCCGCAACTTCCTTCAATTCCCTTCCCTTAATAAACTCTTTACCTCTTATCAACATCACCTTACTACTACTACTATGACTACCCTCTTTAGGTTCATGCAAAGGCAACAAGGTATGTTTGAGACCATCCTTCTCAAAAGTGTATGTATTTTTTCTTCCATCATGTATGGAATTTTTGTCAAACTACCAAGGTCTACCAAGTAGGACGTGACACACATCCATAGGCATGATATCACACACAACACTATCCTTATAGCTTCCTATCTAAAATTTAGCCATGCTTATTGACCAAAAATTGATGACCTTTTGTAACCAAAAAGATTTATATGGTGTAGGATGTTTATTCTTGTTAAGATCTAGCTTATCCACCATTTTAATAGCAACAATATTATCTGATGTAGGAGCATCCATGACAATTGGCAATCTTGTGTCAATCAAAAAGAGGTTAATTTTGTTAAGCATTTTTGGATTTTGGAATAAGTCAATTTGGTTTTGAATTTCATGTTGAGGGGTGAAAAATGATTTATCTTTGAATAATTAAAATTTCCAAATAAATTCCCTTTGCGCATTGACAAGTTGACTAGTGGGGTGATAAAGCAAGAAAAAATAGTTTAAATCTTTAATTACAAATTATCTAAAAGAAGCTTATTAACATGTTGGATTTTTGAAATGATGGAGTTAAGAAAACTTCATCATGATCCCTAAAATGTAGGGACTAGGGAAGTGGGTTCCCAAGCCTGCTTTTGTCTTCTTTCCTTTTTAGGAGTCAAAAAGGAGGGAATTAAAATTGAAAAATCCTATATTTTGTGGGGCTGCTGGAAATGGGTTTTCAATGATTTTAAATTAATTTTTTAAGGTTTGAATGTTCACCAAGAAGTGATGGTGTACCATATTAGAGGGGACCAAATTAAGCATATGAATTTAATTTCATGATAGGAGTAAAATAGGGAAAAACCCATTCTTCAACAATGAATGTTTGAAAAGGAAAAGAAGGATACAGGAAAAGGAAGGCATAGAATTCTTTGTGAGGATGTTTTTGGAGTGTTGTTGCAGGTTGGGACTGATTTAAAGTAGTCCATTGAAGTTTTATATCAATAGATTGAAGTTACAAGAGTTGCAAGTGAGATAGTTTGCAAGAGCTCACATATTTAAACATAGATTGTATTTGAATGTTTCCATGTGCATATCAGATTTTTATATGAGTATTATCTACTGTTAATTAGTCCATTGATGACTAAAAATTCATTGAGTTTCTTATGCAAACAATTTGTTGGAGTCTAACTTGGGGACAGGTTCGGGTTGTGGTTTATGTATCATTGAGTATTATTAGCGATATAAAGACCTTATATGTGTGTAAATAGACCATGAAGAGAGCGAAATTTACACCCGGGGCACAATGTTGTGGGTGTTGGGAAAATGAATGGGAAAGGCCCATCATGGTGAGTAGAGGAAGAGAAAGATAGGTACCCATGATGATGATTTTAGAGCTTTGATAAGATAGGTGGAAACACTTCAAGAAGAAATAAGAAGAGGGTTTGCATGGAGAAAGGAACCAAAGAGTGACGAGGAAGAAGAAGCTCTAGAGAATCTTGAGACCAAACAACTAGCTGAGAGAAAGAAGTTGCAACAATTTCCAATAATATGTTGTTGGGGATCTTATAAAAAAAAATGGAAGGAGGTGAAGTTTATTAATAAAGAAGAGTGTCGATAAATGAAGACAATGGACTTGCACAAAGGAAAAGATTGTTTAAGACCGGATGCAAGTGTGAAGGAAGACATGTAATATTATATGATTGAAAGTGTAAGTACAAACCTTGTTTTAAGAGAAATGGTGAATATAAATTGTAGCTAGAGAAGAAACACTTGAATCCATACTAGTTAGCATGGGTAAAAGATGACAAAACTTTGATTAGTGAACAATGTGAGGTAAAATTTAAGATATGAGGCTATTTTGATGAAGTTTGATGTGATATTCTTCTAAATGATGCTTGTCATATTTTACTGGGAAGACCTTGGCAATATGATAGGAGGGCTATGCACGATGGCCATGCCAATACATACACAATAACCAAGGATGGAGTGAAGCATAAGTTGAAGCCTCTAAAGGAAGATTTAGTGCAAGTTTACAAAAATGAAATAGTTTGTTTGGTTGATGCAAGGAATTTATTAGAAGGCATGAAGCATGAGATTTTTTTTTTCTTCGATTCCCAAAACTAACAATGAAAATGTTGAAGAAGTTCTAGTAGAAGTTGCATATTTGCTGCAAGAGTTCAAATATATTGTTTCAGATAATGTGCCTAAAGGACTACCACCAATGAGGAAGATTAGTCACCAAATTGACTTGGTACTAGGAGCAAGTTTTCCAAATAAGGAAACCTACTGAATGCCACCTGCAGAGAGTGAAGAGGTCAATAGACAAGTTGTTGATTTATTGAGAAAGGGTTTAATCAGAGAGAGCTCAAGCCCATCTGCAATACCTATTTTTTTGTCACCAAAGAAGGGAGGAGAATGGAGGATGTCCATGGATTCAAGAGAAATAAACAAGATTACCATCAAGTATATATTTCCATTAACTAAGATGGATGATATCATGGATTGCTTAAGTGGAGTAGAGTACTTCACCAAAATTGACTTGAAGAGTAGATACCACCAAATATGAATCAAAGAAGGAGATGAATGTAAAACAACATTCAAGACTACAAAAGGTTTTTATGAGTGGTTGGTCATGCCATTTGGGCTAACCAATGCACCTAGTATGTTTATGAGGTTAATGAATGAGGTGTTGAAAGAGTTCTTGGGTAGATTTATGATTGTTTATCTAGATGATATTTTAACTTTTATTAAGAATCTAGAAGAGCATATGATGTGTATTAGACTTGTTTTTGAGAAGCTTAGAGATGATAAGTTGTTGATTAACCTAAAAAAGTGTAGCTTTGTGAAGAGGTATTTGGTATATTTGGGATTTTTTGTATCAAGGGAATGCATCAAGATGGATCTGAAAAGGGTGAAAGCTATTCTATAATGACCAACACCGAGGAATGTAATGGAGGTGAGATCATTTCATGGATTAGCAAGTTTTTATAGAAAATTCATAAAAGGATTAGAAACATATGTACACCACTAACTGAAACCATGAGGGGTGATAAGAAGGAATTCAAGTGGACTATAGGGGAAGTGAAGAGTTTTTATTTGTTGAAGACTAAAGTGACCAAGCAACCTATTTTAGCACTTCCAGATTTTAGCATGGTATTTCAGGTGGATTGTGATGCAAGTGGTAATGCTATTGGGGTTGTTTTGAGTCAAGAAGGTAAACCTATTGCTTAATTTAGTGAAAAGTTTTAAAAATGATGCTAAGAAAAAGTATTCAGTTTATGATCAAGATTTTTATGCAATTGTTCAAGCACTTAATAAATGGAGGCACTATATTTTTCATAAAAAAATTGTTTTGTTTATTGATCATCAAGCACTCCAATACTTTAATATTCAAGGTAAGTTGAGTCAAAGGAACATGAAATGGGTTGAGTTTTTATAAATCTACACATTTTTTTTGAAACATAGGAGTGGGAAGTCTGACAAAGTTGTAGATTCCTTGAGTAGAAGGCAAGGTTTGTTGATTGAAATAGAGGTTGAAGTTGTGGGTTTTGATGAGTTCAAAGAGTTGTATGAAGGAGACTCAAATTTTAGAGAAGAATGGAATGATTGTAAGGAGCCTATTGTAGCAAATAGAACCAAATTTTTGGATTATTTGATCCAAGATGGTATGTTGTTTAAAGGTAACCAATTGTGTATTCCTAGAAGCTCAATGCGATTGAATTTAATCAAGGAGAAACATAGTGGAGGTATTATAGGAAACTTTAATTTTGATAAGACCATTTCACTTGTTGTAGAGAGGTATTATTGGCCTTAGTTGCAGCAAGATGTAAGAAAATATGTGCAAGGTTACAGGGTGTGTCAAGTGGCTAAAGGAGCTAGTCAAAACACTGGTTTATATCAACCACTACCTATACCTGAGAGGCCATGAGAGGACATTAGCATGTATTTTGTTCTTGGTTTTCCAAGGACACAAAAAGGGAATGATTCTATATTTATGGTGGTAGATATGTTTTCCAAAATGGCTCACTTTATACCATGTAAAAATACTAATGATGTTTTTCATATTGTAGATTTGTTTTTCAAGGAGATTGTGAGACTTCATGGTTTACCGAAGAGCATTGTTTTTGATAGAGATACAAAGTTTGCTAGCTAATTTTGGAGAACCTTTTGGAAGAAGCTTAGGACTGATTTGAAGTTTTGTTCAACCTATCATTCACAAACAAATGGCCAAATGGAAGTTGTGAACAATAGCTTGGGGAATTTTCTAAGATGTCTAGTTGGAGACAAGCCAAAGGGTGGGATTTGATTCTACCTCAAGATGAATTTTCCTATAACAACTTAGTGAATAGAAGCATGAGTCATTCCAAATAGTCTATGTTAGTAGTCCAAAATTTGTTTCAGATCTGAAAAACATTGACAAAGTTGAAAAGAAAAAGTGAAAATACAAAGGATTTTGTTGATCAAATGAAGAGGCTACATGAGGAGGTAAAAGAATACATTCATAAAATGAATTTTCAATACAAAACGAATGCTGATTTGAAGAGGAGATACAAATAGTTCAAAGTTGGTGATGAGGTGATGGTGCATTTGAGAAAAGAGAGGTTTCCAGTGCGAACCTACAACAAGTTGAAGATGAAGAAGATTGGACCTTGCCAGATTGTGAGAAAACATGAATCAGGTAATGCTTATGAAGTAAAATTTCCAAGTGAACTCAGTATTTCACCAATTTTAAATATTTTTGATATAATCATGTTTCATGAGTCTAAAAATGATGAAGTTACAACAAGTTTGCAACAAAAAACATTAGCACCAAGTTCAAGGAAAGAGAAGATTGAGACTATTCTTGATTAGAGGGTGAGTAAAAGCACTAGAAGAAGGCAATACATGGAGTACTTAGTAAAATGGATTGGGAGATCTATTGAAGATGCTTCTTGGTTGTCTATGTTGAGATGATGTATGCACAGTTTCCTTGATGAAGCTTAAGTCTTCAATGTAGGACCTTTGCCAGGAAAGATATTCAACCACACAGAAAGTGTTGCAACAATGGCATGCAAACAAAGATTCTATTATGATAATGAGAAATGTTACAAGAGTACATATGCTTGATTAAGTAGGAAAGAGTGAGAACCTAAAATGCATAAGATGTTTCCAAGTGTCAAAATCACAATACATGTGAGAACATGTGAACCCTACCTAGGAAATGATAAAAGATTGAGATAAGTTCTAGAAGGAAAACTCATCTTCTAGAAGGAATCTTATCCCCTACAAACATGGAAAGGGGAATTACCCCATTATTAATTATTTTCTAATTTATACAACCTAGGACTAAATAATGCAAGACCTAAGTTAACTTATGCTAGTGTAATAAATAATCAATTACACTAACACCCCCCATAAGTGCAACTTAGGGAGGAAATGCAATGATGATGATGGATGATGGGTCTTGACTACTACATGACCATTTTAGGTACCCATTTACATGATGAAAATGAAAGATGCAACTAATCTCCAACAAATAGAGAAAAGGGAAAAACCCATTGGAAACAAAACCCCTCTCCAAAAAGGAGATGAAATGCAAAAAAAAAAGTGAGAAAGGATGGGAAGGATGGAGGACTCCCAAATACCCCCCAAGTACACCATTTGTCACATGGATACAATACAATCATTATCCCCCTCATAGGAGGGAAATAGAGAGACTATATAGCCCCCCCAAAATATGAGATCACCTACAAAAATGGTAAGTTTCTGAAGACAAAACAAGATCCAATGTCGACAACTTCCCCTTCCAGATAGGAATTGAAGGAAGGTAGGATGAATATGGATGTTGATGATATCTCTGAAATCTTCTCATGTGTCTCCTTGCCTAATGAAGATGATGCCATAATCAACTTAGGTGCATGCCCAATCAATGAAGAAGGTGACAAACCAAGACAATGTGCAAACTAATGTTGAACTAGATTCAAATACAACAATACAATGAATGTGATGGAGACTAGATTGCCCCCCCCATAATGAAGTGTCCTCAAAACCACTAAAAGAAGTCTGAAGCAACAAATGTGTCCAAACCACAAGTCTCCCGCTAGGAAGAAGCAAATCCAATTGTAGATGCTGAAGAAACTATAACTCCTAAAAGAACTGAGAGGGAAGAAGTCTCATTTATGAAATATCTGAGGAGAAACCAAGTGCCTCCAAGATAGTCTTTGGATCCCCAATTAAGGTTGAGAAAAAGGGATGAGGAGACTCAAGAGATCTCTCCAAAGTAGGATCTAAATAGAGGAGTGATATACCATCAAGAATTTCCTCCAAATCTATAGAAGTAGCCACGTCAGTGATACCTGAAACAAAGCCATCATGTGATGTTGAGTCTAGAAAACTGAATGTGTCCTAATGAATGATGATGGAAGCCTCAATCAATGACTCTGGACAAGGAATCATTGAATGTGAAGGGATACCAATAGTCTTTGATGGAGAAAAAGGGATTTCTAGAGAAACCTCATCAACCTCTTCAGAAGATTCAAGGCAATCCAAACAAACAACCTACTGCACAACAATATATCATCATGGGGTACTGGATCTGAAGAACCAAGAGACAAATGACATTCTGAAACATGATCATCAGGGAATGGTGGAGTGTATGAATCTCCATATAGCTCCCAAATCTTAATCCAAAGAATGTGAGGATAGTTATGATGATCAATATCTTTCAAAACATCATTAGCAACATGCATAGAAATAATCCTTAGAACATCATACCTTCGACAATTCCACTCAAATTTCTGGATACAATTATTAGGAGGGGAAACCAAACCATTCAAATGTGGCAAAAAATGAATGGATTGAAGATGATTGATGATGCAATCTCTCCATTGCTGATAGTTTCCCTTTCCCAACATGATCAGTGAAAGATGACAAGAAAACCCCATAAAAAATGTGAAAAATCTCCAATAATTCAAAGATATTGACCTTCAACAGCAAATAGAAACCTCCAAAGAGATATGCAACTAAAAAGATGCCTCCAAAATCAAGAAATTATTCTTCAAGCTTTGGGATGTCCCAAGAATCAAGAAAATGCACCAAATTGTAGAAAACCAATAAAATATAACTGGAGTTGAAACCGAAGAAAGTGACTAGATTAATGAAAAAAGCACTGAAATATCTCTTGAATGCAATTGGAATCACTGGATTTCAATAATCTGATGTGATGATATTGGCTATTGAGTCCAAAGTGGAGGGTTGAATTAACTTGACTTTATAATTTTATAGCAGAAAAATCCTAAAAAGTAGATGGCACCACTAGATAGTTCTTTGAATTCTCTTTCCGTTGGTATCTCGTTTGCAAATTTTTGATACTATGGTGTGAAGATATGGCCTCCAAAAGAGAAAAACTATTGGATTGAAAACACAAGCTAAATAGGAACAAAAATATAGCACCCTAGGGAAAAAAAATTGGCCCCCGATTGTTGATATGACCTGGGGCTAGCTGGCAGTTTAAAAAATACCCACCACCAAATAGGGTGGCAATAGAGCAGCTGGCGAGTGGAGACCTGGTGACATGACCCAGAGTCGGGTGGCTCTACTTGGATAGAGCGGTAACCTTGGTTCATGATATGACCAGAGCTTGAACAGTGGGGGCTTTGTTGTCAGTGCTTGATGAATGGGTGTTGGGAGAAACGCAAGAGGGAGCGAACAATGACTGTCAGGAGCAAACACCAATGGTGGCAGGGTTGGATGATGGTAAGTGAAGAGACAATGATGTCGGTGGAGCTGACAACCAATTTCTGCAGACCAAGTCAAAGAAAATGTTGACAACTATATTTTTGAATAATGCAAATTGCAATTTAGAAGTAAATATAAATGCTGATAAAAAAATATGAAATCTGCAGTAATAATATATATGTTGACTAATGAAAACTATAGCCCAATGGAAAATATTTACGTAGACCTTAGAATAAAATAGCCAGTCACCTGCAGATTTTAATTTATTTCCAAACTATAGAAAAATTTTCCCAGATGATGAAAAAAATAGCTTGATGATTCTAAATTTTTTTTTCCATGATGGAGGACTGAAAGGGATATTTTTTCCTACAAATTTGTACGAATAGTACAAATAATGCAAACCCTAAATGATACCTCAAATGGCTCCTGGTTGATATGTCTATGATTTTGACGAATGAGCAAGTGATCTATGGGTTTTGAGGCCTTTTGGACGCAATGGAGAGGTTGGAGAGAGCCTGATGTGCACCAAAAATCAGCTTGATTCCTAGGTAGAACCAACTAGCCTATAAGAAAAATTTCCAAGCCTGCAAAGAATCTCATAAGCCAACTTTCTTGATCATGGGATGAAGTTTCATTGGAAAAGCTCTAATACCATGTTGAGATGATGTATGCACATTGTCCCTAATGAAGCTATAGTCTTCAATGGAGGACCTTTTCCAAGAAAGATATTGAACCACACATAAAGTGTTGCAACAATGGCATGCAAATAGAGATTTTATTCTATTGATGAGATATGTTACAAGAGTACATATGCTTGATTAAATAGGAATGAGTGAGAACCTAGAATGCATAAGATATGTTGTCAAGTGTCAAAATCGCACTACATGTGACAACATGTGAACCCTACCTAAGAAATGATAAAAGATTGAGATAAGTTCTAGAAGGAAAACTCATCTTCTAGAAGGAATCTTATCCCCTACAAACATGGAAAGGGGAATTACCCCATTATTAATGATTTTCTAATTTATGCAACCTAGGACTAAATAATATAGGACCTAAGTTAACTTATGCTAGTGTAATAAATAATTAATTACACTAACAGTCTGAAGTTGAGGTTATTCATCTTGGATATCCTCTTGAAAATTGACAAGATCACTTTCTTTCTATCGTGGGTGTTTGATGCAGGAGCATACATGGAAATTGGCAATCACGTGTCAATCAAAAAGAGGTTAATTTTGTTAAGCATTTTTGGATTTTGGAATAATTTAATTTTGGTTTGAATTTCATGTTGAGGGGTGAAAATAACTTATCTTTGAATAATTAAATTTTTCAAATAAATTCCCTTTGCACATTGACAAGTTGACTAGTGGTGTGAAAAAGTAAGGAAAACAAGTTTAAATCTTTAATTGCAAATTATCTAAAAAATCTTATTGGGGCATTGGATTTTTGAAATGATAGAGTTAATTTTTTTTTATCATTATACATAAAAATTAGGGACTGGGGAAGTGGGCACCTAGGCCTTCTTTTGCCTTCTTACCTTTTTTGGGAGTCAAAAAGGATGAAATTAAAATTAAAAAATCCTATCTTTTGTGCAACTACTGGAAATAGGTTTTAAATGATTTTTAATTAATTTTTGAAGGTATGAATGTGTAGAAATAGGTGAGGGAATACCATATTGGAGATTCCCAAACAAAGAATATGAATTTAATTTCATGATAGGAGAAGTAAAATAGGGAAAACCCCATTCTTCAACAATGAAAGTTTGAAGAGGAAAAGAAGGATACAGGAAAAGGAAGGAATATAATTCTTTGTGAGGGTTCTTTTGGAGTGTTGTTTTAGGTTGGGACTGATTTACAATAGTCCATTGAAGTTTTAGATCAATAGATTAAAGTTACAAGAGTTGCAAGTGGAATTACGGTGTTTGAAGTGAGATAGTTTGCAAGAGCTCACATATTTGAACATAGACTGTATTTGAATATTTCCATGTGCATATCATATGTTTATATGATTTTTATTTGTTGTTAGTCCATTGATGAATAAAATTCAATTTTAATCAGTTTCCTTAATAGAGTAAATCATTGAGTTTCGTGTGCAAATAATTTGTTGAGTTTAATTTGGAATATCCTTACTCTATTTTAGCTATTGTTGTGAGGGTTTTACATAGTTATTAGGCTATATGAATTCCTCTCTACATTTTTATCATATACCATTTTCTATAATAAGTTTTTAGCACTTACCTTTAGCTTTTCACTTTGTCTCAAATAGAGCTTTCCTTTGTACAAGTTCACGATTCTCCCTAAGTTGTTTTAATAACACTCTTTTATACAACAAAGATTCTCTAGACTCTGGTTCCTCCTTATGATGAGTACATGATCCCATGCTTTCTTGATTTGCTTGCTCAATCTGATTGCTCCTTTTTGGCCTTGTGTGAACTTCTCTTGAGAATTTTGAACACTCCCAACTCTTATGACCAACATGTTTATTGCATTTGAAATATTTACCAACAAAACCTCTTCCTCTTTGTTGATAACCACCTCTACCAAA